>NW_018366642.1:0-31445 GCF_002093755.2 Drosophila serrata
TATTTGATATTAAATAGAGTCGACCCAGTGACCAAACAAAAATGGGAGAACAGCTCGATTATGAGACATTGCCACTTTGGTCCGATTATGAGAAAATGTTAAATCGCCGATACCAGCATTTATCGGCTGAAGAATCGACAAAACCAAAGCTGGAAAAATTACCGTCAAGCAAACCACATCGAAGCTCATTTTCGTGTTCTTCCTCCAACAGCAGCCTCAGCAAACTTGTAGCTATTGCAATGCAGAAGATCATTCACTACAGAATTGCAGCCCGTTTGGGCGTCTCTCTGTAATGCAAAGGTTCGAGTTTGTCAAGTCAGCCTCCTTATGCATCAATTGTCTGCGAAAAGGCCATACTGTGTCAAAATGCAAAGGAAAAAAGTGTAGAGCTTGTGACCGCTCACATCACATTCTGCTCCACAGATACACACTGCCTGATAAAAGTTTAGCGTGGCCACCCCTTCAAGAGAATATTTTCCCTCCCTTTAACCAAGAGCAGCCTTCCACGTCACATGTGTAACGGAACTGCATCCTTTCTCGGGCAACGCCAGGCTAGCTCAGTAGGCCCAGGGCTGGGTCCGACCCAATGCCCGCAGTCCGCACAATTAAATATCGGAATAAATCGGACTTCTCTGACATCATTCCTCACGAAACACAACTCTCATCACTAATTACAACAAAGACAGAAAAAAAGGTAAATAAACAATTAAATCTAGACGGACGGACACGGCTGAGACAAATTGGTGGCTTTGGTGTTTCTGCCACGGACGCCCCACCCATCCTGTGATGCTCCTGGTTACAAGGGGCATCACCCATCTCCGGCGGACCGGAGCCTATTCCAGGCGGTCTGGCGACCGGCTCACGTGGCCGGAGCCATCACCGCAGTAGCCGGAGCCGCGCTTGCCGCCGCCTCACGTGGCCGGAGCCATCACCGCAGTAGCCGGAGCCGCGCTTGCCGCCGCCTCACGTGGCCGGGGCCATCACCGTAGTAGCCGGAGCCGCGCTTGCCGCCGCCTCATTTAGCCGGAGCCATCACCGCAGTAGCCGGAGCCGTAGCCGGAGCCGCCATAGGGCCGCCTTGCCGCCACCCTTAGCCGCCTTGCCGCCGCCCTAGCCGCCGGAGCGACGCTAGAACCGCCTAAGCCGTAGCGTAGTAGCCGAAGCCACCTACTATTCGACGAGAACGTGACCAGAGCCACCGCAGAAGCCCAGAGCGCTGCCAGCTAATCCGGTGAGTCCGTTCCGGAAAGGTCCATGACAAGGGGGTTGGCCATATAGTTTATATGATAATATTAAGTGTTTTGTGTTATACTCGTTCCTTACCCGTGTCCTCCGCTCGACCGTATCCTGGGTCCGGGGTTGCTGCAACACAAGCGCTGTGATGGGAACGGAGTTTCTGTTTCTTTCTTGTTTTTTTTTTTTTTGTTGCGAACACCCATACCCTATATTTCTCTTGAAGCTCCAGCAGGGATTAGGGAACAAAGAGGGAAACATAATTTTTGTGGCCGATTGAGGCCGAATCATTGAAGCTCTTCCTCCGGGAGTTTGAGTCCCCAAAAGAGGCAGCCTTGGCGCAAGCGCATCCCTGGCTAAGGCCACGCTCTTGCCGGGAGTGGGTTGATGACCAATAGCCAAAAAGAAGTATACGTTTGTGAATATAAATTAAAATAAAATATTATTATGAAAATGGAGTAGACCAGTTTACCTGGGGGAGATGAGCCGGTCGCCAGACCGCCTGGAATAGGCTCGGGTCCGCCTGAGATGGGTGATGCCCCTAGATAGCCAGCAGCATCACAGGATGGGTGGGCGTCGTGGCAGAAACACTAATGCCGCCAATTTGTCTCAGCCGTATCCGTCCGTCTAGATTTAATTGTTTATTTACCTTTTTTTCTGTCTTTGTTGTAATTAGTGATGAGAGTTGTGTTTCGTGAGGAATGTTGTCAGAGAAGTCCGATTTATTCCGATATTTAATTGTGCGGACTGCGGGCATTGGGTCGGACCCAGCCCTGGGCCTACTGAGCTAGCCTGGCGTTGCCCGAGAAAGGATGCAGTTCCGTTACACATGTTATGCATGCTACGTCATTGGACAGGTAATCTTGGCTACGTCAATCGTAAGCATGCGCACGAAAAGCGGTGAATACATTTTAGCACAAGCACTTCTGAACTCTGGATCTCAAACGAATTTTATAACAGAAAAATTAGCGAACCGCTTACAGATTCATAGAAAGGAGTCGTGTTTCAACTTATTGGTATTGGCGAGTCCAATTCTCAAGTCAGGAAAAAGATACACACCGTGGTGATGTCACGAATCAATGGGAGTGAGTTCTCGTTCGATTTCTGGATCTTGAAATCGATCACGGTTATCATCCCGATCAATCGGTGAACGTCTGCGATTGGAAGATCCCAAAGAACCTCCCATTAGCAGACCCCTACTTTTACAAGTCCCAAAAAATTGATATGCTAATCGGAGCCGAATCATTTTTTGAATTGCTAGCTGTTGCTCAAATTAAACAAGGTCCTGGACTATCCAACTCTTCAAAAACCCTCCTTGGTTGGGTTGTCTCGGGGAGATATAAATCTGCAATCCCGAAGCAGTTGTAAATAGTTTCAGTTGTAGTGAAGAATCGTTAGTGTCGATCAACACCACGCTACAGAAATTTTTCTGAGCACAAGTTATGTGAAGAGTACTACAGGAAGATTACTCAGGTATTGCCATCAGGTCGGTTTGAAGTAAAGCTGCCGTTTTAAACCTGACCCTAAGGGGTTAGGTAATTCCTTTGAAGTTGCAAAACGGCGGTTTTTGTCGCTTGAGAGAAGGTTTCTCGAGATCCTGACTTAAAGGCCATGTACTTGGAATTTATCGAAGAATATCTCGCCTACAGACAACAAATTCCTTCCACTCCACATTATGTCATATTCCATCAATGTGTGTTGAGGCCCAGAGTACGTCAACAAAGTTTCATCGTGCAAAACATCAACTCAAGTGACCTTAAATGACATCTTGATGGTAGGACCGACAATCCAAGACGAGTTGTACTCCAGTCTACTCCGCTTCCGGCTACACAGGTATGCCCTGACTGCCGATGTAAAAAAGATGTATCGTCAAGTGATGGTTAACGAAGCAGATAGGCAGTTTCAACTCATAGTGTGGAGAAGAGACCCCTCTGAATCCTTGAGATTATTCAAGCTTAACACCGTTACATATGGTACTGGACCAGCCCCTTTTCTTGCTATACGGTGTTTATAAAGGTTGAGTGAATCTGCGAAACTTTCATTCCCTAGAGCTGCCGACGTAATTGGATCCGATTTTTACGTCGATGACCTGCTAACTGGTGCTGCATGTGTAGAGGAGCTACGGACAATCAAGTCTGAAGAGTCTCAGGTTCTTCAAACATCAGGTTTTGAATTGACAAAGTGGCACAGTGCATCTGAGAGCACAGTTAAGTCAATACCTATCTCGGACTCAGAGTCAACTAAGGCGTTAGGAATATCTTGGTTGCCCAGCGAAGATGCCTTCAAATTTAAAATTGACAATTCTGTCATAGGTCTCCGAGCGACAAAACGGAACATTTTATTGGTAACATCCAAGCTGTTTGACCCCCTCGGCTTATTAAGTCAAGAACTTTGGCTTAAGAAGTTAGACTGGGATGAATCAATTCTGCTGCATTTAGAAACTGCATGGAATATGCTAAAAAATACCTTGTCTCAATTGGATAAGATAGGTATTCCTCGGTTTGTGCATACTGATCCGATGTCACCGGTGCAATTACATGCCTTTGCCGACGCATCCATGAGAGCCTATGGAGCTTGCGTCTACATTCGTAGCAAATCAGCTGAAGGTTACAAATTATCGTTGTTGACTTCAAAATCGAAAGTAGCGCCGCTCAAGACAAAAACGCTCCCAAGGCTTGAGTTATGTGCCGCTCACCTTCTTGCAGATCTCTGCCAGAGAATCAAACCGCTATAAAATGTCCCTATCGAACGAACCGTTTACTAGTCGGATTCGGAAGTCACTCTCCATTGGATCCGATCTCATCCATCGTCGTTGACGACATTCGTTTCGAACAGAGTTGCGGAGATTCAAGAATGGTCAGGACAGGCTACATGGCGGCATGTTCCAACGAAGCAGAACCCAGCAGATATAGTGTCTAGAGGTTGTGACCTCGACGAAATTGGACAGTCGATCTGGTTCACGGGACCTCAGTTTCTGAAGAACGAGGAGGAGAACTGGCCCAAAAATATTCATTTCGAACTGGATGATGAAGTCTTGCGTCAGGAATCAAGAAAGACTGTGGTCGGACTGACCGCTGCGGTGCAAACTTCCGATTTGCTAGACGTCATCGAGGGATTCTCGTCACACCTGAAACTGCTGAGAGTGTTCGCTTATATGTTCCGCTTTATAAGAAAATGTGAAGACAAGTGTATAGTTTTCGAAAAACTCTGTCACCGACGGAATATACTGAAGCATTTAATAAGATCGTCGAAATAATTCAGAATCACGAGTATCAAATAGAAATAGTAAAAATTCGTAAAGGTTCCAAGGTCGGCCCAAGTCTTTAGCTATTGAACCCATTCATCCATGAAGACGCTCCTATATCTTACGATGCCAAGTTTCCCTTGCTATTGACGAAACGCTCCCAATTTGTGCAGAGCTACGTCCGGCATCTGCACCACACAAATTTTCATGTCGGTCCTCGAGCACTTTGAACCATAAACGCTCAGGAACTCTGCAGTCAGACAGTTCGATCGTGGGTGCCCTGTTTTAAATACACGCCCGACTGATGACTCAAATTATGGGAAATCTTCCCGCAGAAAGACTCCGTGCTCTCCGCCCATTTGCAATATGTGGCGTTAATTTTTGTGGCCCTGTTTATACGACATTGAAAATCCGAGGAAGGCCCCCATATAAGTCCTACATTGCCTTATTTGTTTGTTTTGCGTCCAAGGCGGTTCATTTAGAAATTGTTTTAGACCTAAGTACTGACTCGTTTTTATTGGCTTTTCAAAGGTTTATTGGTCGCCGATGATGTCCCCAGACCGTACATTGCGACAACGCGACGAACTTCGTCGGAGCGAATCGCCACTTTCAGGCTCTTCGCGAGAGGCTCGAGGAGCTGGCGGACGCGATTCGCGAATTCGCATCAAAAAGCGGATGCGAATTTGCGTTCACACCCCATCGGGCTCCGCACATGGGCGGAATATGGGAGGCAGGTGTGAAAACTGCCAAGCACCTACTTCTACGAGCGGTGGGCAGCTCACTCCTCAACGCAGAAGAGCTGGGGACAGTCCTCGTCGGAATCGAGGCCATCATGAACTCACGGCCCCTCGGAGCTCTCAGCCAGGACCCAAGCGACGGAGAGACACTCGCTCCCGGACACCTGCTGACAGGCGGGCCCCTCGTCGCAGCACCAGCACTGCGGACCCCGGACCAGGCGGGTCTCAGCTGCTTGCGACGATGGCGGCTTGTCTCGTCAGCTAAGCAAACCTTTTGGCGGCGATGGTCCCGGGAATATGTGCTGGGCCTCCAAATCCGAGGCAAGTGGCACCACGAGCAGGAAAATGTAAAGGAGGGACAGCTCGTCATCGTGGCAGAGGACAACCTGCCGCCTCAACAGTGGCTACTGGGGCGAATCGTCGCGACGCACGCAGGGGAGGACGGCATGGTCAGGGTCGTCGATCTTTGACGGAGCGATGGAGCCATCTTCCGGAGGGCGATTCACAAGCTGGCGCCGCTTCCAGGATGTTGAAGCCGTGGAGGGGCCGGTGTTGGCTAATATTATCATTTTTTGAAGTCTAGTGTAGTTAGTTTAGGTCGAAGGCGAGAGCGCAATAAAGCTCTCTCGGGCCCTTCGCGAATTCGCCTCGCCTTCGCCAACCTTCGCATAAGCTAGGCTAATCTAAGAAATATAGATCATAATTTGAATTCGAAGCATCGCATCATTTTCGTCCGTGCCAAATTCTTGCCACCAAGTCTCGATCTCGTTAATAATTTTATTTTTAATGAACTAATTTAAAAATTCAGCAAGCTTAGGAACGACACGGGAGAATGTCATTAGCTTGCATTTCGAGCCATTTAAGATTAATAAGTTTACACGGCACCAAGTTTGAAAATTATTCAGATCTGTTTGTAAATCCAACTGGCAGGCAACGTCATTATATTGCTCACAAAGCTTGACGTCATCCGCGTACATAAACAATCTGTAGTTAGTCAAGACTTTGGGCAGGTCAGTTATAAATAATGTAAACAATAAGGGTCCCAAATGGCTTCCTTGCGGGACGCCAGATGTTACCCTTAGAACATTAGATAAATTATTCTTAAAGAGGACCTTTTGCGTCCTGCCATTCAGATAACTTGAGATCCAATTAAGAAGATCACTTTAAAAACCCGTTAAATCGAGTTTTCTAACGAGAAGAGAATGGTTAACAGAGACAAATTCTTTACTGAAATCAGTATAGATTACATCTGTCTGACAATTATTATGGAAGCCCTTTATATATAGGAAGAGAGCTCCAAAAGATTTGTTGTTGTAGATCTTCGCTTAATAAACAATGTTGACATGGAGATATAACTGATCTACAAAGTTGCTGTAAGTGAGGGGTGATACTGTTTTCAAAAAGTTTAGGGATGGCCGACAACTTAGAGATTCCTCTATAATTGCTGGCATCCAATTTGCTACCTTTTTTGTGGAGAGGAATAATAAACGATTCCTTCCAAATAATGAAAAAGTGGGAGGTTTCTAAGGACAAGATAAACAATTTCAGAAGGGGATAGCACAGGGCGTCGGCACAATACCTAAGCACACAGCCAGGAATTGCGTCGACACCTGGCGAATAAACTGGCTTGACACGATGAAGATCTAAAAGAAGAGAGCTTTCGTTTAGGCTAGGACAGAAAATTAAGTTTGATTTGGGTATGTCGTAGGAATAAGTCTGGTGTAAATATGAAGAGTTTGAATAAGTTCTTGGAAAAACTGTGAAAATAGATCGGCTATTGCCTGATCATTATTTGCGGTAGTATTCATATTAATATTCAAATGAAAGCGAGGAAGGATTTGTTTTTGGCTTACGTTTAGTGTTAACAAATTTATAAAACTGTGTTGGGTCCTGTGAGAACTGGGCCCTACAACGAGTTAAATAGTTTTTATAACACTGCACGTTCAGCACGGTAAATTTGACCGAGCTGATAAATAAGATGAAAGGGCAGATTGAGAACCCGTGAATTTAAATTTAGCATACAGTATAGATTTTGTATTTTTAAGTCGGTTCAACTCTATAGTAAACCATGGCGGCTTATTCAAGCTTGGCGGATAATAAAACAGAACACATTCAGTAAAAAATGAATTCATGGCACTGTAAAAAAATCCACGGCGACTGCCATGTCAGCGCAAATGTATCGGTTGGACCAATTGAACTCGTTCATAAAATTATTCAGCCGTTCAAAGTCCGTCTTGTGAAAACATAGGGGTTTATTGGCTGGACGGTCAGAAATATTCTGTCCGTCACACCCGATATCAAGGATTACATCAAAAGTTGGATGATAAGGGCCTTCGGGCTGCGTCAGAGGCGCCACCCTTGCTAAACTGACTCTTGCAGGATCAGAGACGAAGCAAAGATCAAGCAATCGCTTGAGACAGCGAAATGTCGAACAAGCCAGCGATAAAGTCATGTTGTGTAGGTGTATGGAGAGTATTGGTGGAATTATTTGAGCACCAAATAGCACCAGGGATATTAAAATCTCCTAGAACTACCAACTGGTATCTATCCAAAAGTCTACTGGAAACCATCTGAATAGCGGATAGGTGATTCCAATAAATAGGAAGTTCCGACAGTGGAGGTATGTAGGAACAGGTAATAAAAATGGAGCTACCTTTGATAGATAGCTTCACACAGAGGAATTCAACATCGTTGCATTCCTCGGAGGTTAATAATTCTGACGTAAGTAAGGAGTCCACCGCTATAAGAACTCCACCCCGCGTCTGATAGGGCAATCTAGCCAATATACTGTGAACACATCTGGAAAAACTTCGGAGCTCAGAACCTCCGGCTTTAACCAGGTTTCTGTGAGCACAATAACCTGAGATGCAAACGAAAGGCTATCAGAATACAAGTTAGGAAGCTTACTACGTAAGCCTCTTGCATTCTGATAGGAAATACCTAGGGAGTAGGTTAGTTTTTTGGGTCGGGATTGGAAGACGTAGAAGGCGCAGTGGTATCATCAGGCCTGGGAAGAGTTATTCCTACAGGCCTCTTTTTTTCTTTTTCTTCGCTTCGAACTACTTAACAACAATAAACTCTGGCCAGAAGTTGGGAGATCAAATAGTGTTAAAAAGCTCGTTAGGGACATTTATTTTGAAAGATGAATTGTCCCTAGCGTAAGAAAATTTAAACTTTGCGACCTTTATCTTAATTTTTTCGGCTCTGGTGTTGCCTTGTAAAGAGGCGAGAACATCTTCTGATGTTTGATCAGGCGATAGCTGCTAAATTAGAAGTGCCGGTTCTCAATTTTATCTTTCTTCGTGTTTTTTAGCTCCGCCAAACTTTACCGTGCTGAACGCGCAGTGCTATAAAAACTATATAAGTCGTTGCAGAGTTCAGTTATTACAGGACCAAAACCGTTTTATAGTTTCCCTGCTTTCATTTGAAATAGTACCACGAATAATGATTAGGCAATAACCGATCTATTTTCGCGGTTTTTCAAAAAACTTATTCAAACTCTTCGGACTTAAAGCAGAGTTATTCCTACGTCATACCCAAATCGAATTTAACTTTTTGTCCTAGCTTAAATCTTCATTATGTCAAGCTAGTTTATTCGTCAGGTCCCGATGGATTTTCAGACTGTGTGCTCAGGTATTGTGTCGACGCCCTATGCTATCCCCTTCTGAAATGGTTTACATTATCCTTAACCTCCCACTTTCCTCTTATTTAGAATTTATTTATATATATTTAATATTCCTCTCCACAAAAAAGGTAGCACATCAATTATTAAGAAATCTCTAAGTTGTCAGTTTTCGAAATCGTAATCACTTTTGATTTGCAGCACTTTTGTAGGTCAGTTATTTCTCCATGTCAACATGGTTTTATTAAGCGAAGATCTGCAACAACAAATCTTTTGGAGCTCTCATCCTATATTTTAAAGGGCTTCCAAAAAACTTCCATACAGGCGTAATCTATACTAGTTTCACTAAAGAATTTGACTCTTTTAACCATTCTCTCCTCGCTAGGAAACTCGATTTAATGGGTTTTCCAGTTGATCTTCTTAATTGGGTCTCAAGTTATCGGAATTGCAGGACTCAAAAGGTAATCGTTAAGAACAATTTATCTAATGTCCTAAGGGTTACTTTTGGCGTCCCGCAAGGGAGCCATTTGGGTCCCTTATAGTTTTTTTTTATTATGACCTGCCCAAAGTCTTGATTATTTTTAAAGTACTAAAATACGCTGATCACGTCAAGCTTTGCGTGCAATATAAGGACGACGCCTGCCGGTCGGATTTACAAAACAGTTCTTAATAATTTTCAAACATGGTGCCACGTAAACTATCAAACTTAAGCTCGAAGGAGTTTAATGACCCCTATGTTACTAAATTCTCATACACTTCTTTTGGCCGTCCTTTTTTTCTTTCAGCTTAATTTCCACGTACCAAGAAGAAATTCTAGAGAGTATTATGTAAGTAGATTATTATGAGAAAATTATAATGATTTGTTCACAATAATCTTCAACGTAGATAGTCTTCCCAAACTAAAAATCTTTACACTAAAACCCTTAGTTTAAATCCGGTAGCTAATTTCCCCGCATTCTATTCTATATTTTTTACCGCTCTTAGTAATATCTAACCCAACAGGCACGTGCTAGGTGTCATACGGGCGACTTGAGTGTTCTGACGGTAGTGCACCAACCTATATACCAGAGAAAGAACATATAGAAGACTAACTGAAGTTTCAGTTAGATAGATTCAAAACGCACTGACGGACATGGCAAGATAAAATCGTCTGTGTTGCGCTTTCGGGAAAGTGAAATTGCCTACTAGATCTACTGCTGAATCGAAGCATTTCCTGTCAAACATTAGGAAATACAACTCTTGCTTCCAAATGACGTCATTTTGTGCGGAAATTATAAATGCGAAATTCATGCCAACTTTTAAAATCAAAGGACAAATCTATCACAAAGCAGGTTCCCTGCTTCCGTTCCCAGATAGCGAACACAAATTTCTTCAAATGTACTTCATTGGTGATGATGGAGATGAAGTAGATGCACGTTATGGAATCAATACCTCGCTGTAGAGGCACATTATTTCGCACCTACAGAAGCTTTTTCACGAAAGGAACAATTTGGTGCGTTTGTTCAAAACAGCAATCGATATGATGCCTTCGGATACCCATAAAATTGTCATTCATGCAGACAAAACGCCTGCTGGAGAACATATCAGGAGATATAATGCTCCAACTATAGACGAAGTGGCAATTGTCATAGTCGGGGATCAGTTCCAACCTCGAGATATTGTTCTCCATCGACGAAACGATCGATTGGTAAACGTCGCAGAAACTCACCGTTGTTACGATGCTTTGCAGTATCCACTCATCTTCTGGGATGGTGCAGATGGATACAATTTCAATGTGAGGATGGTAGATCCAGTCAATGATGTAGAAACGAATAAAAAGTGCAGCGCGATAAAATTTGGCTCATATCGATTAATGGTTCGGAGGACCGATGACAATCATATATTGAAATGTCGTCAGTTGTTTCATCAGTACATTGTCAATATGTATGCAAAAATTGAAACAGAACGTTTGCTGTTCCTCCGATAGAATCAGACGAAACTTCGGTCCGAGGAATATATCCCTTTGCGGGATGCTGTGATGAATGACCGTAATACAACCAACGTTGGAAAGCTCACGATTTTGCCATCCTCATACATAGGTAGTCCACTCCACATGCAGGAATATGCTTGGCGTTCGCATTGACCATCAGTATCTCTTTCATCTTTCCAAGTGAACGGACGTGTTTTTTTCTTGCGCTCTCGTTTTGTATTAAAGATTGATTCTAAGCACCGGGGTTAACTTAAATTTTCTAATTTGTGTTTATAACTTCCCGTTCACTTCGCGTGTGCATGCAGCTATTCTAATTTGTGTACATAATTGGCTTTATTTTCCAATTTAGTTGTGCTGCTAGTGTTAGTTTTTGCATATTTTGCATTCCTTTTTGTGCCTTCTTCGTCTAGCTTTTGTTTGCGCCGTCGCAACAGCTAAACGTTTTATCTATCTATCTCCCACGCTCTCTCACTCTCTCGCTTTAGCTGTGCCGCTGCACTTCTTATCTCATCTGATCTCATTCGCTCTCCCGCTCTCTCGCTCTCGCTGAGACTCCTCACTTCTTCTTAATAGCTCTGTTGTTATTTTTTCAAAGTACAAGTACAGTGGTAAGTCCATATAATGTCCGGAAATATTGTCTGTTTCGTCAAAACCTGCAAAAAGGCTATTGCTGCAGGTGACCTTACAATCGGCTGCTGGCTGTGCGACAACGTCATGCACGCCAAGTGTATTGGAGTTGCAGCTCGGACGGTGGACGATGTAAAAAAAAACATCGGCCTGCGTTTCTGTTGTGAGGCCTGTCGCGATGTAGAAAGGGAGATGATGTCTTTCATGCGGCAAACCAAAAGCGGTTTTAAGGGCATTTTAACGAGTTTTCGTAAAACTCTTGATACGTTCTTGGCCCTGGACGCCCAATTTAATAGCCTTACGCTATTAAATGAGTCTCCTAGGCGCAAAAACACTGCTACTGGTGGACAGCATGTAGACGCACCCCAACTACCTGCAACGGGCTCTCAGCAGCAGCCTCCCTCGGCACAGCCCTCGACCTCAGCATTAATTCCAAGAGTGCTAAGATCGAGCGCTAGAAAAGATTCGGTACCCGAATGTGCAGCGGGAGTGGCCGTACCGCAGGTGATTTCTTTTTTGTCCCCTGGGGGGTTGCAAATATTGACCCCTCAAAGTCCCGAGTTTAAAGATATATCTGCCCAAGGTGTCAGGCCCGGCATACCGGCCGACAATGGCACGGCAGATAGCCAATCTGTCTTGCCAAAAGCCCTTATAGCTGTTCCACCAACGAGACATATTTTTGTCTCGCGGCTCTCCCCTGACCAAACATCGGAAGATGTTCTCGCCTTTATACAAGGCAAAACCAGAGCCGAAAAAATTAAGATAAAGGTGGAAAATTTCAAATTTTCTTACGCTAGGGACATTTCATCTTTCAAAATAAATTTGCTCTCCCAACTTCTGGCCAGAGTACATCGATGTTAAGGAGTTTGAGGCGAAGAAAAAGAAAAAGCGGCCTGTAGGAATAACTCTTCCCAGGCCTGATGATACCACTGCGCCTTCTACGTCTTCCAATCCCGACCCAAAAAACTAACCTACTCCTTAGGTATTTCCTATCAGAATGCAAGAGGCTTACGTAGTAAGCTTGTATTCTGATAGCATTTCGTTTGCATCTCAGGTTATTGTGCTCACAGAAACCTGGTTAAAGCCGGAGATTCTGAGCTCCGAAGTTTCCAGCTGTGTTCACGGTATATCGGCTAGATCGCCCTATCAGACGCGGGGGTGGAGTTCTCATAGCGGTGGACTCCTCACTCACGTCAGAATTATTAACCTTCGAGGAATGCAACGATATTGAACAAATCCTTCCTCGCTTTCATTTGAAAATACTAATGCAAATAATGATCAGGCAATAGCCGATTTATTTTCACAGTTTTTTCAAAGAACTTATTCAAACTCTTCGTATTTACACCAGACTTATTCCTACGACATACCCAAATCAAACTTAATTTTCTATCCTAGCCTAAACGAAAGCTCTCTCCTTTTAGATCTTCATCGTGTCAAGCCAGTTTATTTGCCAGGTTCCGACGGAATTTCTGGCTGTGTGCTCAGGTATTGTGCTGACGCCCTGTGCTATCCCCTTCTGAAATTGTTTACCTTGTCCTTGGAAACCTCCCACTTTTCCATTATTTGGAAGGAATCGTTTATTATTCCTCTCCACAAAAAAGGTAGCAAATTGGATACTAGCAATTATTGAGGAATCTCTAAGTTGTCGGCCATCCCTAAATTATTTGAAAACAGTATCACCCCTCACTTACAGCACTTTTGTAGATCGGTTATTTCTCCATGTCAACATGGTTTTATGAAGAGAAGACAAAACAACAAATCTTTTGGGGCTCTCTTCCTATATTATAAAGGGCTTCCATAATAATTGTCAGACAGATGTAATCTATACTGATTTCAGTAAAGAATTTGTCTCTGTTAACCATTCTCTCCTCGTTAGAAAACTAGATTCAATGGGTTTTCCAAGTGATCTTCTTAATTGGATCTCAAGTTATTTGAATGGCAGGACGCAAAAGGTCCTCTTTAAGAATAATTTATCCAATGTTCTAAGGGTTACATCTGGCATCCCGCAAGGAAGCCATTTGGGACCATTATTGTTTACATTATTTATAAATGACCTGCCTAAAGTCTTGACTATCTCTAGACTGCTTAAGTACGCGGATGACGTCAAGCTTTGCGTGCAATACAATGACGTTGCCTGCGAGTTGGATTTACAAGCAGATCTAAATAATTTTCAAACTTGGTGCCGTGTAAACTTATTAAACTTAAATGACTCGAAACGCAAGCTAATGACATTCTCACGTGTCGTTCCTAAGCTTGCTACTTACACGCTGAACTGCTGCTCTTTGGAAAGAATTAATTCTGTTGACGATTTGGGCGTCCGCTTGGACCCAAAACTTGACTTTATTGATCGTATTTCGTATATGATGAATAGAGCCAGGGGTGTGCTTGGATTAATTAAACGCTGGTCGAAGGAATTCAATGACCCCTATGTTACTAAATCCTTATATACTTCCTTAGTTCCTCCTATCCTAGAATATGGATGCTGCGTTTGGAGCCCTCAGTACGGCGTCCATAGTAAACGCATTGAGTCGGTTCAAAAGAACTTTTACTTTTCGCTCTACGCGGTTTAAATTGGGATGCAAACCAAAGATTACCTTTCTACTCTAGTAGACTCCTATTAATAAACTTGCCGTCCTTAGCCAATCGTAGAACGATGCTAGGGATAACCTTTATTTTTAACCTTATACATGGTGATGTGGAAAGTGCTGACTTGTTGAGTCAGCTTAATTTCCATTAACCATGTAGAACTACTAGATCCTATATCCATTAGTGTTGCGCCGCTGTAGAACCTCCTTTGAACTGCATGAACCTTTTAGAGTGCTATGTGCAAATTATAATGATTTGTACACACTAATCTCTAACGTAGATACACTTCCCAAATTAAAATCTTTAATACTACACACTTAGTAAGCATGCAAGCTAACAATCTGGCAGCACGCCGGTAGTCAATTTCCTCGTATTCTGTCCTATATTTTCCATCGCGCCTACTAACACCTAACCCAAACAGGCACGTGCCTGGTGTCATACGGGCCACTTGAATGTACTGACTTTAGTGCATCAACTTCCAAGTTAATAAAAAGTTAATAAAGCTCAAGGTCAATCTCTGGGTTGTGTGGTCTAGATTTGGATGCAGATTGTTTTTCACACGGACAATTATATGTTGCATGTTCCGTGTCGGAAAACCAGATAGTCTTTATATTTACGCGGAGAATGGAGAAACGAAGAATATTGTATACCAACAAGTATTACAGAATTAAATTAATTTAAAAATTATTCTTTTTTTTTACTTATTTCTTATGCGTGCAACCACAATATGCCACAGAGAAACGTGGCAGGGTACAGCTAGTTATTTATAATAAAAAACTATTTTCGATTGATTTCCCTTAAAAGCAATCATGTTTTGAATTTCTCATTGCGAAGGAAAGGAGAGCGGGAGTCAACATGCAGGGGTTCAAGAGCGCAAGAGTGCAAGTGCCTCCTGACGTGAGCAACTTTGTTCACGGCAAAAGGGCGCTTATTTTCGAGAGGCAGTGTGATCCAGCTACCAGCCTCAAAATTTTCCGTAGGCTCTCTCTCCCTTTTCTAGGTAGGTAGGTTACAGTGGTGAGGTCCATTGCTGGGGCCTCCAATTAGAGCTAAGCTTCTTTTGGTCCGCTCCCTCGGTTTTTGTTGTTGTTCACTATCAGTACCACCCAGAGTCAGTAAGGAAACCTAGGATTGCTGAAACTTTCAGCTTTCCGATACTTCCCAGTGACTCCATCTGATAGGCACCGAAGTGGAGAAGTCTAATGTGGTTTAGCGCTGGGCAGAAGCAGAGCAGATGCTCCGGTGTCTCTTGCTCTGTAGGTTGCTTACAGCTTCTACAGATGTATTGGCAGTCCCAACTTCATTGCGTGCGAACCGATCGCCCAATGTCCCGTTGTGAGTGCCGTGAACCGGTCCCGGTACCCATATTACTTGTACCTTATTTTGTCAGCAAGTCTATCAAGGGCCTTTTTGCATTCTGCCACTAGTCGTGAGTTCGATTTCACGGGAGCTAGGGACTTTATAGCCGCTTGGCTATCCGAGTAGATTCGAACTCTGTTGCTCCTGAGGTCCTGCCTTAAGGAAAGTTCGACTGCTTCCCTTATGGCTAGTAACTCAGCCTGAAAGACCGTCGCTGAGTTAGAGAGATTGAAAGCCTTTTTAATTCCCCAATTTTCAGCGTAGATCCCACCCCTACGCCGCAGCTAATTTTGAGCCATCAGTGTAGAGGGACACCTCGTTCTCCACTACTACTCTGCCCCTACTCCAGTCATCCCTTGATGGGTATGAGGTCGAGAATGCGTTCCATATTCCATCTCCGCGATCATGTAGTCGGTATTAACGTCTGTGTTAATGCCGCTGCTCCTAAGGATCTTGCCGTCCCGGCGCTGTACTCCTCCAGCAATTGCTTGCCTTCAGTCTTACTGCGCTGTGTGCTGCAAAGTCCTTCACGAACAGTTCTATCGGCATTATATTCAGGATAGCGTTGAGAGCACCCGCGGGCATGAGCGCATTGCACCCACGGCCCCGCACTCGCTGCCCGTTGTATCCGTGTCAGCTTCGTTCTGTTGTAAGCCCTAGTTAGTCCCGGCCACCATACTAGGGCTCCGTATGTTAGTATTGGCCGTACCACTGCTGAGTAGAGCCATAAAATTATCTTGGGTGCAGTCCCCAATTATTCCCAACATTTTCCTGCAGGAGTAGAATGCAATGCTTGCTTTCCTTACTCTTTCTGCAATGTTTTCTTTCCATGAGAGCTTTTTATCCAGAATTACTTTTAGATACTCGCTAGCTCCATGCCGTTTATACTGGGCATGTTGAAGGGTGGAATCTTAGTTCTTCGTGTGAAGAGCATAAGCTCCGTTTTAGTGGGGTTTATACCTAGTCCGCAGGTTTTTGCCCATTTATTTAATCGACCAAGCGCACCCGTCATTATTTCGCTAATAACGTCAGGGTATGGTCTCGATACTAGCAGTACTACGTCGTCTGCGTATGCAACTGCTTTGACTCCAACCGTATTGAGATCTGTCAATATGGCGTTCATATTTGTGAGCCAGAGTAGGGGCGATAATACCCCGCCCTGAGGTGTGCCTCCTTCACAGTCCGCGTGAGGTGATTGCCACTTAGTTCGGCTGTGATCGTCCTGCTCTTTATCATGACCCGATCCACTCTCTGATGAATCTCTCAATACTAACAAGTTGAGGGAGCCCAGGATAGAGTCGGGGTTCACGTTATTGAACGCGCCTTCGATGTCTAGGAAGGCTGCCATTGTGTATTGCTTGTGTTGTAATGTCTTCTTAACATGATGTACAACTACGTGTAGCGCTGTTTCCGTTGATTTTCATTTGCGGTACGCATGCTGCGCATCCGAGAGTTGATGTTCCTCTAGAGACTCCCCGATGTGGACGTCCAGGAGTCTCTCTAGTGTCTTCAGGGCGAAGGAGGTGAGACTTATCGGTCTATAATCCTTTGCTAGGATATGCCCCCTTCTGCCCGGTTTCGGTATAAAAATGACTTTAGCCTCTCTCCACAGCAGTGGGATGTCCGTCAGTTTTAAACAAGCTTCGTAAATGGCTCTTAGCCATTTGCAAATGCTATCCTTGGCTGATTGTAGCATTGCCGGTATTAAGCCGTCTGGGCCCGGAAAGAATTATCGAAGGAATCTATTGCCCACTGTATTCGCTCAGTGGTAATGATGTCTTTCGTAGGTGTGTCCATTTGAGTGTTCGTTCCCTCCTCGGGTTCCGAGCTCACTCTTCGGCTTCCTGGGAAGTGGGTGTCAACTAGTAGCTCTAGTGCCTCCTCAATTGTCGTCGTAGCAGAGCCGTCTGCTCTGTTGATCAGGGTAGGGCTTATGTACCCTTTGGCAAGAATTTTGCTTACTCTCGCCGTGTCCTTTATGCCTTCCAGTGAATCGCAGTTGTTTTGCCAGGACTCTTTCTTGGTCTTGTATACTGCTTTTTGTAAATTTTTTGTGCTTCTTTGTATGTTCCCAATCCCGAGTTACATAGCTTTTGTTGAAGGACTTTCTCGCGCTCTTTCAGAGCTCGCTTATTTCCATTATCCACCACGGTGGGTATTGCTTCTTCGAGAATGGTAGCTTACAAGTCTCTTTAAAGGTGTTGTTCAGGATATTTGTTAAGTCCTCAACCTCCTTGTCGAGTACCTTTGCAGTGGATATAGTCTTGATCCTCCTGCCGTTTACTTTATATTGGACAATTTCGTTGAAATTGTTCCAATCCGTCTTACGGGGCTTTCTTCTTGGCACCTGTTTCTTAACTGGTGTAGTTATTTCAAAGAAAATGTATCTATGGTCTGAGAAAGAGTGTTCCGTCGATACCCTCCAGTTCTCGACCCTGTAATTATTTTGTTCTATATGTAATGTGAGGTCTAACACCTCTTCCCAACCTTGAAAATTTTCGTGCTCGGAAAGATGAAGGTCGGCGTGTTACCCTTATTACATATCGTAACATTCCTACAGATAATATTGTCAACGAGTGACTCACCTCTTTCGTTGGTCTCCTAACTCCCCAGAGCGTGTACCTCGCATTCGCATCACACCCGAGCACCAGGGACGTCTTTATCACTTCCGCCCATTGTAGAAGCTTGACTACCGGCTCAGGCGGGGCCGGCTCGTCATGGGCCATGTACGCCGATGATATGGTGACTCCGCTCCCATCCGCCGTCACGAATCTGGCCACTGCTAGGTCAGGTGTGCTGAGATTGGGACAGAGAAAAGCATTAAAATGATTCTTAATTACAATGCAAGCTCTCAACCTACCATTCGAGTTTGTGCACAGAAGTGTATATCCTTGGATTCTCAGTCCAGCGACTTGCCCGTCCCTGGTCCAAGGCTCCTGTGGCATCAGGAGATTTGTCGTCGATGACCATGTCGTCCAACAATTTGTTGGTGTCATCGACCTCATCCAATATCATCTCGTCCGGCTCGGCCAAGAAGACCTTTATCTTGGCCTTCCTGATGCCGTACCGGACCTTGTGGTCATTGGCCTGCAGCTGGGGCAGACAGCGCTGGTTTATCAGCAGGAGGAAAGGCTGGCTCGCCTTCATTTCCTGTTCTGCTCTGAGGATGGTCCAGTCCTCTGTATGAATGTCTGGGCTCTGGTCCCTCAGACAAGCAATCACCCTCGCATGGTCAGTTTGCCCCTTTTGTAACCAGATGCGAGCTCTGGGTCTCCTTGGGATCTCCCTGGCATGGACTAGCCTAATCCTAAGGTCAGCCCATGTATCGCTAATCTTAGACTCACACTCCGCCAGGAAGCTTCGGGAGAACCCGTCGGCGCACCTGATTACCCGGTGCCCTCTGACCACATCTGAGGAGTCGAAGGAGGGAATGGGGCCAGTCGGCATGCTAACCAACCTGTCGGTCACCATGTCGGCCAACTTGGCCTCGATCTCCTCCCACTTCTCCGACAATAGGCGACCGTCGTCATGTAGCTCGTCCACCAGTGCCATAGCTAGACTGTCTCTGGCCACCTCGCTAAATTTCTTTGCCTTGCTGACAAAGTTAGTCGCTCGCGGCTTACCCAGTGGGTCCTTCGCTCTCTTGGACGCGCTTTCGCTAACTTCCTGTGAGCGAATTCGCTTTGCCTTCGAGGGCTAGAATGCCGTTGGGTTTGCCGCTTTATATTGCTCGAATTCCGCGATCTCCGCAAGGAATTTGGCCGAGTGAGCGGGTCAGACCGGGTTCTAGGCAGCCAGACCTAATAAAAAGTTCCGCTCGGCTTTCCGTAGTGAACTCGGTCCGTGGCCCAACAACCACGACAGAAATTCGCTACATTGGTGTCAGAAGTGGGATCACTAGGGTTTGCGAAAACCCTGACCTATGAAAATGCCTAAGAATTCCGCTCGCCACCGACGTCAGGCCTCACCCGAAGGTCGTAACAGGTAGAGCTGCGAGAAAGAGTCGAAGCGATGGACGCCGTGGACAGAGCCGGCGACCGCTCGTTCCGGCAAATGGAGCAAAAAGTGGACGCGTTGGATCAGTCGCTCCACCTTAAACTGGAGCAGAAGTTCGAGCAAATGTAGGCGACTTTTTAGAGGACAATGTTGGATGACCGTTCTGGCGGCCAGCCGTCGTGACAGCATGCCGCCAGCCGGGAACGATCGCCATTTCGCGAGTACCCCGCGCGTAGGTGAGCCATCGAACGTAAACTCCGGACAGTCGCGGCAAGTGTTCAGCCGAGGGATGGATACCGGGCCAGGTGCAGCACCAATTTCTGCGCCGCCTACAGCGTGCGTCCTAACCTCACATTTGGGATTTTGGAGGTGTCGGACGTAGAACTACCACCTACCTTCGACGGCACCCGTCCCTGGCCGGATTTTCAGCGCCTTTTAGACGACATGGCCGAAGAGTAACACTGGTCAGAGGGGAAGAGGTGCAGGAAGCTGTATACAAGCCTTCGAGGGCGCGCCCAGCGCTTTCACGCCACCCTCTCATAAGCCACACTCCGCTCGTATGACGCCGTAACCGCCGCTATGCGCGAATATTTAGCATGCCGGCTACCACGCCTTTCATAATCGGATGCAAGGACCACGAGAGTCCTTCTAGGACTTCGCAATGGAGCAGGGGCGCTCGGGCAGATGCGTCCTGGGCGAGTTACCGCCCGTGACTAACATCATCATAGTGCAACGCTTCATCGATGGGATCCGAGAGACTGGATACCAGATCCCTATCATCAGCAGCAATCCGCGATCGCTGACCGAGGCTCAATGTCGACGACGCCCAGCAGCCGCCGTGATGACTGTCGCCGCCGTGCCTGCAGTCGGCCCGCACAAAAACGAAATGGCCGGCCCAGGCTCCTCCCGGAGTCCCGTGTCGTCCTCGGGAAACTAACTGCCGTCAACTTCTCGGGGCGGAGGTTGCCATCCCACCCCGAAAGCCCCAGCGAATATCCGCACCCCACGTCTCCTACCCCTCTTCATCAACGGAATACTGGACCGGACTCCCATCTCTGCGACCCTTCGCCGCACTTCATTGCGCCGCCGCCGCCGCCCAATGAGCAACCTGGCGCCCGCCACAGCCTTCCTCCTAAGAGAGTCGAAGCCGGCCTCGTTGAGCACATCCAAAATGACCGTTGTCACCACGGGCCTCCCTTCAAAGGAAGCACCCGGACACTGTACTTCCCTTCTTTTACGGGATACTGTAACGGATTCCCACCTCTGGGACCCTTCGCCGCACCCCATTGCGCCGCTGCCGCCGCCCAATGAGCAACCTGGCGCCCGCCACAGCCTTCCTCCTAAGGGAGTCGAAGCCGGCCTGGCCCCCTTGCTCTCGCCGCCGCCGCTCAAAGATAGTTTTGCCCCGTCTCAGGGCGTAGAATCTGCCGCAATCCAAAATACCGCCACGCTGCGCCGACCAAGAGAGTCGTTCAACACCTGTCACAACGGGCCCCCACTCAGAGGAGGCGCAAGCCGCCCGTTCACAGTTGTCGCAGGAGCCGGCGCCAGGCGAGATCGCTTACCGACCGCCGTTCTGCCCAAGGACTTCGATCCGAACTGAGGCCGCCGCCGAGTTCTATGGAACAGTATCTCCGCCGCCAGCCGAGGAAGAGGATTCGGACCTGACCCATGTGGACTCCATCTTGAGCCGTTTGTTTGCCGAGCACCCACATGGAGAACCACCACCCACCCCCTTAACTGCGGGGAACCAAAGGAAACCTGGAAACCCTGACGCTGAGCTTCGCGGGATCCAGCCAGTGAAGCTACGTGCCGCTAGCGGCCCACATTTACATTGTTTGATGTTTTTACAGATCATCGACACCGGTGCCGCTGTCTCCATACTAAATGGTAGCGTTCTACCAGAACGACAGCCAAGCACACCGTGCCGAGTGACTCTACAAGGACCCTCGGCAGAACAATTCGAGGCCACCGCTCGAGTCAACGCCAGACTGGAAATTGCCGGAAGGCCGGTCACCCACGAATTCTTATTGGTGGAGGGCAGCATCGAAATTTGCTTTATTCGACTGCACCCACCAGTATCCCGCCACATAGCGACACCCACGTTGCAGTGCGGTGCAGGTCGGAAAAACTGCTTCCTCTGGCTTTGCTGGAACGTGGGAGAAGTTCTCAACTGCCACCCCATGTTCTACTAGGCAGCACTTTGGTGGAGCAGCTTCCCACGCAGAGGTGCCCCAGCCCAAAATGGACGGCACTGATCGTTTGCCCGAAACGACGATGTCTCGGGACATACCGATTTAACCTCGCATGTTATAGACACGGGTCAATCTCGAAACATTAAACAACCAGTGCGTCGCAAAGCGATTGCCCGGAAGGGCGAGGTAGAGCAGCTCGTCGCCGACATGAAGACTACAGGCATAATTCGGCCGTCTACCAGCCCATGGTTCCACAAGGTTCTGTCTGGATTATCGACGTCTGAACGACATCACCGTCAAGGATTCATACCCCCCACCGAGAATGGACAACATCTTAGACACTATGCACGGAGCCTGCTGGTTTTCTACCATGGACCTCCAGAGCGGCTACTGGCAGGTGGAGATGGACAAGGAATCTAGACCTAAGACCGCTTTTACCTGTGACGGTGGTCTGTTCGAATTCAACGTAATGCCGTTTGGCTTAACCAACGCGCCAGCCACCTTTAAACGATTGATGGACGGATTGTTCTCCGGTTGTACACGGAAATTCACCCTGGTTTACCTCGACGACGTCATCGTACATTCTCGTACCGCCGAGCAACACCTGGACCTCTTGCAGCAAGTCTTCGATAGATTGCAGAGCGTAGGGCTGAAGCTGAGCCCCAACATGTGTCATTTCTTTCGGACCGAGGTCACTTTGTCAGCCGCAAGGGCATAAGAGCGTGACCTGAGAAGGTTCGAGAAGTCGCCGAGTGGCCACCACCTCGAAACAAAAAGGAATTGCGTTCCTCTGTGGGGCTACGTTCTTATTATCGGAAGTTTATTCCGGACTTCGCCACAATTGCGCGCCCTTTACACGACCTAACGGAACCTAAGCGCTCCTTCACATGATCAACAGCTGCTCAAGGCGCCTTCGAGGCGCTTAAAATCAAACCAACCACGCCCCCGGTGCTAACGTTTCCCGCTCCCGATGGGATATTCATTGTGGATGCCGACGCGTCAAACCACGGTGCCGGGGCGGTGCTCGGTCAAAGGCAAGACGGCCAGGATCGTGTATTGGAGTATTACAGGAAGTCGTTTAGCGCTGCGGAGCGCAACTACTGTGTAACTAGACGAGAACTGCTAGCCGTTGTCTTGGCTACGAAGCATTTCCACCACTACCTATATGGCCGGAAATTTCTACTGCGCACGGATCACTCGTGTCTCCGATGGCTGTTAACTTCCGAGAGCCTGAAGGACAACTAGCTCGATGGATTGAAAGACTCCAACAGTACGACATGGACATCCAGCACCGCAGCGGAAAGCAACATGGAAATGCCGACGCCTTGTCTCGTCGACCCTGTGGTGACTGCCGCGTATGCACCAGGGCCGAGCAAAACAATGCCACGAGATCCTGTTTCTACAGACTCAACCCATCGACATCGCTCGCCCCACTCTTGCCTTGATTTTGCAATAGGTAGAGAAGGGAGAGCGACCAGCAAAACCTGCAACATGGAGTGAAAGCCCCGCAGTAAAAGCTAATTGGCATTTGTTCGAACAACTCTTTATGGATAAAGGCCTGTTGATGATTACTACCAAAACAGCAGACCCAGCTCTGGTAGTTCCTCGCTCTCTTCAGGAAGGAGCCATTCGTAGCGCCCATAACTCCACGACCGGTGGACGCTTTGGCATCATGAAGACGGTTGCCAAGCTGGAGAAACGATACTTTTGGATCGGACAAACAGCCGACGTAGCCATTTGGTGCGCCCGCTGTACGGAGTGCAATGCCAGAAGAGGACCTACTCGTCGAACTGTAAGCCAACTTCAACCCAAAATTCAAGGCGCTCCATTTGAGCGACTTGCGATCGACATACTGGGTACGCTGCCCACTACAGCACTAGGAAACCGCTACATAGTAGTAGAGATGTGCTACTTCACCAAATTGCCATAATGCATTTCGCTGCCCAATCAAACGGCTGAAACGGTAGCCCGAGCGCTCGTCCAAGACGTCTTTTGCCGATTTGGTGTCCCCTTTATCCTTCACTCGGATCAAGGCCGAAACTTTGAGTCAGAAGTATTCCAAGCTTGCCTGCTCCTGCTTGATGTAGAAAATACTCGTACTACGCCATTGCACCCTCAATCGGACAGAATGGTTGAGAGGTTTAACCGAACTCTCCTGGACTATCTGGCGAAATTCGTCCCCGTCACTACTAACCCTGGGACGCGAACTCAGGCTACCAGGCGAATTGTTTTATGGGCGACCGTCCCCGAATCCAGAAAGTTACCCAGCATTCGTGGACCAACTGCAGAACCGTCTCCGACAAACGCGGCAGCTCGGACGACAACATTTAATTGCGGCCGCCAATGTCAACAAGTCACGATATGTCCTACGGTCGCACCCAGTGTAGTTCGTCGTTGGAGAAGAAGTTTGGCTATACGTTCATACTCAAAGGGTGGGACGATGCCCTAATTTACAGTCGGATTGAATTGGACCCGCCACGGTCATCCGACGGCACTCTGACCTAGTGTACGAAATCCGTCTACCGAGGAAGCGTACCACTAGGACCGTTTATGTCAACCGCCTGTCACCATATCGGGACCCAAATCCCGAATTACTTCGCCAGGAGGCTCAAGTCTGAGAGGGGCGTAACCGCTCGATTCGAAGAGTCTGCGATAGTTATAGCCGTTGGCAACGCGAGAAGCCGCGAAATCCCTTATAGGCGCAATTATGAGAGCTTTTGACAGCCAGGATGCCTGGTCTCTCTAAGCGCTTTCGACTTCCTTCTCTTCTTCTTACGAACGTGTCCGGAAAAGCATGCGTCTCTGATCACCAATAAAGAAAAGCTAAGAAATAACCACCTTTCCACATGGGGCCACGTGTAGATTTGTACGAGTGAGTGGGTCAGACCGGGTTCTAGGCAGCCAGACCTAATAAAAAGTTCCGCTCGGCTTTCCGTAGTGGCCCAACAACCACGACAAAAATTCGCTACAGTATTATAACTAACCTATCGTGCGTTAATTAGTCATTGCTAAAAGGTGGCAAATTCGTTCTCTTCCCCATAAACATTTTGGTGAACCCCACGTGATTCTTTGGCTCGGAGTCTGCCACCCCGTGTTCGCTGTTTAATATTGCTTAAACAAATCGCTCTGCTTCGCGAAATGGCGTAAATAGTGCCTATTGCATATCTATTTGTATATATAACCATAGACGCGCATGTGCCAATCCGGTGTTGCGAGGCAGAGAATTTACAACAACAAAATTGTCGAGGTTCCGTTGCATCTCTGCGACGCTGATTAACCTCTTAGTTCCCGCGGTAAAAACTAAACGAGTTCATACTTTCATACTCTAATCCGGAAAACTCGGTACTGCCTCAAAATGAACCGCCACGGGACGTTGACTTCTACCGAGCCAAAGCGCAATCCGTTTTGCGGCTCGATGAATTTTAATATAAAGATAGATCAGTTTGATGAAGTTGATTTACTGGCGCGAATGGATTGGATGAATTCCTTGAACCTGGCTTTTGATTCCGCACAAACTTCGCTGGAGAAATTGGATTTTGCGGAGATAGCGAGTGACCATCGGATCGAATTCTCCACAGCGTTCATGGATGTGAAAGCGAAGATAAATCGAGGTTTAGCGGCTCATCGCAAGTCGCAATTGCCGGCTTTAACATCCATCGACATTATTAATCATCCGGTTCCTTCTTTCCGATCTAGGAAGCCTTGGTTGCCAATTCTCGAGATCGTTCACCACGGTTATCGGAAATTGTTGGCTGAGATGATAATTTGAAGTCTAGTGTAGTTAGTTTAGGGCGAAGGCGAAAGCGCAATAAAGCTCTCTCGCGCTCTTCGCGGATTCGCCTCGCCTTCGCCAACCTTAGCATAAGCTAGCTAAGAAATATAGATTACTCGCATTTTTTTAATTCGAAGCATCGGATCAATTTTTCGTTCGTGCCAAAGTCTTGCCACCAAATCTCGGTTTAATTTAATTTAATTTAATTTTTAATAAACTAATTAAAAAAATCAGAAATGTTAAGAAGCTAAGCGATATTGAAAAATTACAATATTCAAGGTCAAGTTAGGCGGCGTGGCTCTGGACACCATACGTTCGCTTGAGCCCTCGAATGCAAATTATAAAAACACTTTGAGTTTACTCACCAATCGATTTGATAATAAAGCTCTACATTTTTAGGCACACGTACAGGCAATATTTGGGTTAAAAGGTGTCAAGAAGGGACCGGTTAAGCATTTTCGGGAGCTAAGCGATTGCATGAGTTCGCATCTGCGAGCAATCCGTACCCTTGCCACTATGCAACAGATCTTGGATGGATCTACTTGGAAGTCTATGGAGTCGTTCTTGCAGAGGAGGTTTAAGATGATGGAAAATTTGGATCTAGCCTTGGTAACGCAAACACCAGACCAGCAGGTGGGAAAAAGCCTGCATAAATATAGCTCAAATACATTCAATGCTTCAGCTACTAACTCAAATCTTTGTGCCTCAAATATTTGCGCAAGGGGCATAGTTTGCAGCAATGAAAATCAACGCACTGCAGGTATTGTCGTATGAAACAGCACTCATTGGTGCATATTAATCAAGACCCATCACTATCATTCGATTCACTTTTAAACACTATGCCATCAACATCAACTTCATCAACATTAGTATCATGTTCACGTTTATCATCACAGCCTGATCACCATTCATCAAACCCTCCACCAAAATCAACAAATATTATTCCCGTTGATTACGTGCTGCTTCCAACTGCTAGGCATACAAATAGGACTGGGGAATTTATGCCTTGCCGAGCAATCTTAGACTCGGCGTTTCAGTTAAACTTCATAACTTCACGCCTAACGAACCAGTTAACTTTGAATCATAGAAAATCGCATACACTAGTCTCTGGGAGTCGTGAATCTTCCTTGAATTCTGATAAGGCAGTCGACACTCGACATGCCTTATTCTCCGCGGTCGTGACCCATAGTATCACTGCTTACCAGCACTATTTCAATATAAATGCAACATCATTGAAAATTCCGCAAAATATATCGCTCGCTGATCCTTACTTTAACCGATCAGAAGGAATAGATCTCTTAATTGGTTCTGGCCTCTTTTTCGAAATAATTGCTACGGGACAAATTCATTACTCTGCATATTTACGGAATATATGAAGTTAGGGAAAATGTCTCCTGTAACAAGGGCAGCATCGGTACCAAAATTTTTTTTTCTCACCATTGCGTACATAAGAAGGAAAGCACGAGCACAAAGCTGCGTGTCGTATTTGATGGAGCACCTAAATCGACTTCTGGTAGGTTTCTGAATCAATAACTTCTTGCAAGGCCAACAATTCAAATGAAAATCTTCAACATCCTGCTTCGCTTTCGATTTTTAAAGGTGCCCTGCAGCCTTGATGACTTTTTGCAGGGTGTCGGTTTATAATACGTATTTGAGTGAGTTGCGTGTGTATACATATGAGTTAATTGGCTTAAGACGTACAGGCCAATCGTGTCCGCTCTCATTTGCATATTTGGAGTAAATACTGTAGTTCTTACACATAGATAATCTGGTGAGAGTGTGTGTCTAGTTATTGCAATCATATTATGGGTTAAACAATCGACAGTTTCTGCCGGCACATGACAAGGACAACTACAAGCGCGTGGTTTTTTTTCTCTAGGCATACAAATACGTAACATACATACATTTGAAACGTCATTGCAGACCCTTGGAATATTTATGCTAGCTAATACAGAGACAAGTACATTGTGGCTTATAAATAATTGTTGCTTTGGTAAATTATTGATATAATTTTTATTGAGTTTCGGTAATATCAGTAAGATTTCATCAGTGATTAAACAATTTTTTGCCAAAAGGCGTATATAACAGTTACAAATATTCTTAGATGCAGAGTGTGTGACAGAACATAAAACTTAAATATATACAATAGTAAAATTGTAAACCTGTTTAGAGACTCTCAAGGGAGTATTCTTGGAGAAATGCTCATAGATACTGATCCAATACAGAGTGTTGCGGAATGTAAGACTTAAATATATACAAAATACTTTGGGGTTTCGGTTCCAAGTGAACACATTGACAAAAGTGCTGCTAACGCTAATCACAAAACAATAAATCAGTCTTAACATATTTACACGGAATGTCGATCTGTTCAGATATAGAGATAGAGTGTGTAGAAGAGTTTGTGCGAGCACATGCTGTCCTGCAGGCGAACATTTTTGTAGGCAATGGAAAGGGCGACCAGCATCGGCTGGGGCCACAGCGCCCCCATGCAGCACTTGCCCAACATCTTGGCACTTATCCGTGACCTTTTTATTTAATTAATAATCAAGTTTAGCCAACATTTGCGTTTCGTTTGTTTCTTGCTAAAATTGTAACAATTTTGTCATCTTTGCAAACGGACGTGTTTTTTATCGTTTTGTGTTAAGTTTGAAAATAACCACCGGGGTTAACTTAAATTTTCTATTTTGTGTTAATAACTTCCCGTTCACTTCGCGTGTGCATGCAGCTATTCTGATTGCGGTTTATAATTGGTTTTATTTCCCAATTTAATTGTACTGCTAGTGCTAGCTTTTGCATATTTTGCATTCCTTTTTGTGCCTTCTTCATTTTGCTTTTGTTTGCGCCGTCGCAACAGCTAAAAGTTTTTGCTATTTATCTCCCACGCTCTCCCACTCTCTCGCTATCGCTGTGCTGCTGCATATCTTATCTTAACTGATCTCCCACGCTCTCCCGCTCTCTAGCTCTCGCTGTGACTCTTCTCTTCTTATCTTCAGAGCTCTGTTGTTTTTGTTCTTCGTTTTTTGCAAGTACAAGTACAGTGGTAAGTCTTTAAAATGTCCGTAAATATTTTCTGTTTCGCAAAAACCTGCAAAAAGGTTATTTCTGCCGGTGACCTTATAATCGGCTGCTGGCTGTACGACAACGTCATGCACGCGGCTCTCCCCTGATCAAACATCGGAAGATGTTCTCGCCTCTTTACAAGGCAACACCAGAGCCGATAAAATAAAGATTAAGGTGGAAAAGTTTAAATTTTCTTACGCTAGGGATATTTTATCTTTCAAAATAAATGTCCCTAATGAGCTCTTTAACACTATTTGCTCTCCCAACTTCTGACCAGAGTTTATTGTTGTTAAGTAGTTCGAAGCGAAGAAAAAGAAAAAAAGAGGCCTGTAGATATAAAATTCTTCCCAGGCCTGATCATACCACTGCGCCTTCTTCGACCCAAAATACTAACATACTCCGTAGGTATTTCCTATCAGAACGCAAGAGGCTTACGTAGTAAGTAGTCCTAGGAGATTTTAATATATCTGGTGCTATTTGGTGCTCAAATTCCACCAATACGCTCCTTACATCTACACAACATGACTTTATCGGTGGCTTGTTAGACACTTCGCTGTCTCAAGTCAACCATGTGAGAAATTCCTTACAGCGCTTGCTCGATCTTGCTTCGTCTCTTCGCCCGAAGATCCTTATCATCCAACTTTCGATGGAACTCGACCGTCCATTCAAACAGGTCCTATGTTTCCGGAAGACGGACTTTGAACGGCTGAATAAATTTATAAACGAGTTCAATTGGTCCGATCTATACACCTGCACTGACATGGCAGTTGCCGTGAATATTTTTTACAGTGCCATGAATTCATTTTATATTGAATGTGATAAACTGCGGTGGTTTACTAATGAGTTGAGCCGACTTAAAAATAAAAAAACTAGTCTGTATGCTAAATTTAAATTCACCGGTTTTCAATCTTCCCTTTCATCTTATTTATCAGCTCGGTCAAATTTACCGTGCTGAACGTGCAGTGTTATAAAAACTATTTAACTCGTTGTAGGGCCCAGTTCTCACAGGACCCAAAACAGTTTTATAAATTTGTTAACGCTAAACGTAAGCCAAAAACAAATCCAAACAAATACTACCGCAAATAATGATCAGGCAATAGCCGATCTATTTTCACAGTTTTTTCAAAGAACTTATTCAAACTCTTCGTATTTACACCAGACTTATTCCTACGACATACCCAAATCAAACTTAATTTTCTATCCTTGCCTAAACGAAAGCTCTCTCCTTTTAGATCTTCATCGTGTCAAGCCAGTTTATTTGCCAGGTTCCGACGGAATTTCTGGCTGTGTGCTCAGGTATTGTGCCGACGCCCTGTGCTATCCCCTTCTGAAATTGTTTACCTTATCCTTAGAAACCTCCCACTTTTCCATTATTTGGAAGGAATCGTTTATTATTCCTCTTCACAAAAAAGTTAGCAAATTGGATGCCAGCAATTATAGAGGAATCCCTAAGTTGTCGGCCATCCCTAAACTATTCGAAAACATTATTACTCCTCACTTGCACCACCTTTGTAGATCAGTTATTTCTCCATGTCAACATGGTTTTATTAAGCCAGGATCAACAACAACAAATCTTCCTGAGCTCTCTTCCTATAGTATAAAGGGCTTCCATAATAATTGGCCATCCCTAAACTATTCGAAAACATTATTACTCCTCACTTGCACCACCTTTGTAGATCAGTTATTTCTCCATGTCAACATGGTTTTATTAAGCCAGGATCAACAACAACAAATCTTTTTGAACTCTCTTCCTATAGTATAAAGGGCTTCCATAATAATTGTCAGACAGATGTAATCTATACTGATTTCAGTAAAGCATTTGACGTTGTGAGCAATATAATGACGTTGCCTGCCAGTTGGATTGTTAACTTTTTCAGTTTTCAATAGAATTGGCTCAAATTTGAGATATAGCCATTTTACTATACTCTACAATTTTTTATGAAATTTTATGAAAATAAAATAAAATACTGTATCATATAGCTCCCATAGGAACGATCGAGAAATTAATACAATTAAATTTATAACTTTTTCAGTTTTCAGCTGATTTTTCAAAAAAATTTGAGGTATAGCCATTTTATTTAAGTCTTAAATTTTGTGTCAAATTTCATTAAAATCGGACGACTGTATCATATAGGTGCCATACAAACGATCGTTTGATGTTGAGGAAAAATGCAAATCAGTGAATGTAAAATTGCAAATATAATATGTATAGGTGAATGAAATGAAAGCAGGTATTACTTCATTATTTTTTAACACAAATATATATAATTTATATTGTATGGATTCCTATTCATAGAAGTTCTGTCTGCAAGGGTATATAAACTTCGCCATGCCGAAGTTAGCTTCCTTTCTTGTTCTAGTTTTAAATAAAATTATTATAATGTTTTAAAATGTCGAGTATTGGCCGCAGCTGGCATGCGTTGTGAGGTAGGGTAGCACTTGTCAAAGGGGTCGCTCAAGCTATATAGCTTAGAGGATGGGAGCGACCATAGGAAGGGTGGGCAAACTGGAGCCTCCAGATCACCAGGAGTGCTAAAAAAGGGCAAGTAAGCCGAAGAGAGTTCAATTTTTCCTCAACTTTTATTTATGTGTTGCCTATTTCTCTGTCCCGGTTCAAGCTTGTCGTAGCACGCATTCATTTCTGTTTAAAATTATGCAAAGGCAACCCAAGATCCGAGCAAGACCATCACTCCCGTAGCCGACGAGCCGAAGCCGGAAAAATATCTTGCGTGCGCTCCGATCTCGAGTTAACAACTTGCCTGTAACATTCATTTTTAGTGTAGTGGGCTTAAACGGTTCAGAACTTTTCAAGTCTATAAAGGACGTAGACACGAACAGAGCATTTTTATATATATAGAAGATTTATTCATTTCTTTATGTATTTATTTATTTATTTATTCAGATATTTATTTATTTATTTATTTATTCACTTACTTATTTATTTATTTATTTATTAATTTATTTATTTATTCATTTCTTTATTGATTCATTTATTTATTTATTTATTTATATTATTATATTTATTTATTTATTTATTTATTTATT